>OZ014481.1:23655578-23695058 GCA_963965965.1 Trididemnum nubilum | reverse complement strand
ATTGTAATTACATTTTATTCACCAAGTTGCCTTGGCCAGGAGACAGCGAAGGGACCTTTCGGTCTTCGAGTCAAGCTGCCACCTGCCCATCTGTCTACCACACACGATGGAGGCTTTCACACTGTCCCTTTAATTGCTGAACGTCAAGCAGGAAAGTTGTGAATACCAATTTTTATAGTCTTTGGTTTGACTCGATCGGGAATCGAACCCGTGTCTACCACTTCAGTAGCAGACGCTCTGTCCACTCGACCACTGATCGGTTATTTATTTTAAACATTTATCAACAAAATGTTTAAAATAAATAGTGCGCACTGTTCAACACCAAATTAAAGAATGAGCTCAGTTTCAACATGTGAAACACTTGAAACAAGTTATCACATGATGATGATCACGGAAATGCAACGATGAGAATTGATTTACACAAATTAGGATTAAAGACAAACATGCTGAAAAGAAGCTTGTCAGATACGATATAGATCAAACGAGAGGCACTTTGAATAAGTGATTTCTAGAACACATCCAATCCAAAGTCACGATAATGAAATGTTAAATTCAAAAAGATTTTATAATTTTGTACTGAGAAGCTTAGCCGTATGAAAAGTATTGTAGCATGGTAAGGTGGTTAAACCTTTCATGCAAAAATTGATACAAAAATTTTTGCAATTGATAAACGAAAGCAGTGCCGTGATGTAAATCATCAGAGAAGGCTGCAAAAGACTTGTTATGAAAGTGTTTCTGCTCATTGCTATACTAAAGAACCATGCACAGGATAAATGGTGCATAGCTGTTTGGTCCAGTGCCATACCTGGACAGCATCTTGAATTATCACAGAATTTTCTGCTAAATCTGCAACACTATGCATGTAACAAGTGTTGAAGGAAGATTAATTATCCTTAAGGGAAGTCAATCATTTCGATTGACATTTTGAAATGTAGAAATGAGAAGCGAGACAATCAATGTTTCAGAGACAATCACCCAACACCCTGTTTATCTTCTGTTTAGTTTATTTCTTTTTCCTTTTTCCAACCAATGATTAGTAAGATCCACTTTCATTTATTTGTTGAACTTAAACATTTTTACACTTTTGTTACTATGCAATTTTACATCATGCTACATCACAGAAAAGTTTATGATGCAATTAAAATGTAATTGTATTTACCACAAATGTAACTGTTAGAACAATATATTTAAAAGGGATGAATTAATATAGCATGATAATATAAGTGGCTATCAATTAAATCTTAGAGCCATGAAACTAAAGGTCAAAGTTTCATATGAATAATGTAAAAATCTCGATGATTAACCTAAAAACATATGATATACAGTAAATTGAATTCAGTTAAGGGGGTTCAAGACAAGAGCACTTAGGACTTTGTTTCACAAAATGAATAATGGTTAATACAGTACATACAGTACTGTGTTCAGATATCATGACACCACACATCAGTACATAATATGCTGAAATGCTCTTAGCAGAATGCAGTCATGGCTATCTTCACAAAATATCTTTGAGTGAGCTCCACAAAAAAGTTCCAGAGAAGATATTTTAATGCAAGCAAGTTAGATCTATACACTACACATTTCAACAAATCAGAATCAAAAATGTTGAATCATGAAGTGATGTGGAGGTTTGGAACTTGCAACATGATTTTTACCCCTAACTTTTTTTCTGTTTATATTTCAGCAAATCTGACTGCATTTTTGAATTCCTTGCCCCCAAAAACATATAAATGGACATCTTGGTCAAAAAATTGAAAAAGAGTAACATATAAAGTCCAAAATTGCTTTGCGCTCTAGTGCCACTAGTGGAAAAAATGCAAATTTTTGAATCCCAATATCTCAAAAACAAAAAAAGATATCAAAAAAATTCCAACTGATTTGGGGTTTGCTTCAAAAACACCACAACATAATAAAAAACAAAGAAATTCCAAGAGATAAGGGTTTGAATTTGCATCCAAATTTGTTGAATTATAATGGAATGACCTAAATATTTCTTCAGTGCTGCAATAATTTCCACATCACAAGGCTGTTTCCAGCTAGTAAAGCTTGGTGAGAGAACACCACTTTGATGTTACCTCTTTCAAAAGTGGGAAAATGGCCTGGAGCATTGACCAACAGTAAAAGAACTGGTCAACTGCACGTCCTGTTTCTTTTTTTATACCTCAGGACAGAACACATCATCAAACTAATTGGTAAATCACTGACACACATGGTGCTTACAAAACAATTCAATTAGCAACTCTCGATTTGAACATAAATTGTTAAGTTCGCACCTACCGGTTAAGTTCGCAAACCCTGTGTGGATTCAAGTTGCGAACTTAAGCGGTAGGTTACTGTACTCAGAAGTTTTAAAGAAACTGAAGGTGCATCTTATGCTCTGGTGCGTCTTATATATGGATCAGGCTGTACTCTCTTTCTCTTCATGATTTAATTCTGAGTTATTTTGAGCTTTATTACAGGTTTTAGAGCTTTGTTAATGCAATTGATTGAGTGTGCCTTATATTCTGGTGTGCCTAATATAAGGAAATTAAAGCAGTAAAGGTTATTTATTGATACTTCATCTTATAGTCCGAAAAAAGCAGTAATGTCTTATATGTCTCTTTTTTTCAGACATGAATACAAAATTTTTAAAACAGCTTAAAATTTGCAACCATACAATATCAGTTTTTATGTGGAAAAGTTCAGTTTATTTTAGTGCCCTCTTGATTTTGGTTAGTGCCTCCTCACCTTGTTTGCTCTGGCGACAGTGCACTGGTGGAGTTTGTAGCCTATCATTTGGTAGTTTCTCTAGTTACTTTTGACTGAGTATGATTTCTGCTCCCAGGTCTTTTCGATGGAATTGATGTTTGTGATCCCCAATGTTGTGGCTAATCCCATCTATTCTTGATGAATTTTTAGACCTATACACTAATTTGTTTTGATTAGTTGATTGATCTTATTTATCTTCCACTTATTTTTATTTTCAGTTCACCATATTCCAAGTTTTTGATTGACATTTGACTTCTTTTCACGTAAATTTGCTGCTTGTTCAATGTCACCAAGCAAAGATAATCACGGCAAAGCGTTTTATCCAAAGACGTAGCAATGTGACCAAAGTACTGGTTGAACCCAGATCATATGATCAGGTTCATCGCAAAAATGATGCCTTTACCCATGGCCATGCTGCTGACAATTTCTTGCGACTACCCCATTGGAGTTACTTAAGTATCCATTTTGCTAATCTTTTTATGATGGCCAACTGGACTCTTGTGTTGTCGAAATACTAATGTAAAAACGCCTTGGCTATGAGATGTCAGTCTCGTCAAGCGATTAACTCAAAATTTATTGGAGTTCTTTTGTTTAGAATTCCCAAATTACGGAAAAAGAATCTACCACAGAAATCAACTCTGAAATAAATGAAAAATTTGAAGTTTATGAACAGCAACTTCTAACGTTAAGCTTAAGCAATGCAAAACTCAATGAAGAAAATGATAATTTGCGGTAAGATTTTCCACCTGCATTAACTATTTATTCTTGCTGTGGTGAAAAGTTTTCAAGTCCCACAAAATCTTTTGACTGACTACAAGTCTGTGGTGTTGGGGAAAAATTCATTCTTCAATGTCTACAGTTTCTTATTATTACGACAAAATTACCTTTTCTTGATTTTTCTTTGATTAATGAATTATTTCTTGAAAATAGTTTGAAAGCTAACTTATTACTTAAATTAACAATTTTTGTAAATAAATTTAAATTGTTGTCATATCAAACTAGAAAAAATGAAGGTTTAGTTAGAACAAAATCCAGTTTTTGAAGCAATACAAAGTGCATGTACTGTAAACAAAACAAGAAACTGCTCATGATAAAGCAGCAAACATAAAATATCGGCTTCAAATCCAACCGAGGACACTATATAGTAGCTATCAAAGCTTAGGATGTGATAATATGATACCCTTTGCCAAAAGAAAAAGACAAAAAAATGCACAGAAAAAAATATGAAAATTTATGAAAAATACACAAAACACAGTCATGCTACACATCATAGAATACCCTTTGCACCAACCTATTTTACACATAGAAATACCCTTTGCATTATACAAGAACGCATGTGGTATAATTTAAATATCAACTACAATCAGGGGCGCACCCAGAGGTTTTTAGTGGGGGCAGGGGATTCAATTTTTCAACAAGCAATCAGTACCCAATTGTAGTTAATTTATTTACATTATTAATGAAAGTGTTTGTTATCATAATCAAACATGGTTTTGTGGTAATAGTTGCATTTTGTTATAACATTTGTTTATTCAGAAACCCTGTAACAACGATTTTGAAACTTGTTGTTGGGGAGATTGTGTGCTAAAGAACAAGTTACCACTGTGGGGCCTGGGGGCAAAGCCCCCAGTCGCTGGGGAATTCTTGCAACTTTTTTCGGAAAAAAATAGCCATTTTAACGCCATTTGAATCACATTTTGCAAGTGTTTAGAGTAATTAGAAAAATCTAAATTACTAAGATTTGTAAGAGTTTAAAAGAGTTTATTTTGCTCAGTCAAAGCAGCCCCTGCACATTTACTGGTCAAGTTCAAAATACGTTAAGATGCTGAAAGATTGCATATTCGGCTTAAATGTTTTAAGTGAATACGTTTTGAAATTCAGAAAGCTTGTTGGTGATACAGAATTTGAAAATAAAATTTAATAGCGTCGGGGCTATCATTTCCACTCTTTGACAAATCAGTACCTTGAAAAAGGCTATTTTAAATTTTTCGTCCAGCTGCTCTCTTCATGAAGAAAAGCTAAAATGCGGTGGTATACAGGGTGTCCATAAAGTCTTGAACACTTTTCAAAATTGTGTTGCTAAATAACTAAAGCAGATAAAATCATACAGTTTTTTGCAAAGTAAAGTTTGTTTATTAAAGTTTTACATATAAAAATTTCTAGCAGTTTAAGTAATAGCCATATTTCAAGAATTTAATTTTCCATGCTATTCATAGACTTAAACATGTGCTCCATTTGTTGCTCTCAATATGTCAAGGCGATATTCAATTTCGCGCCAAGTGTTCTCCAGCATTTCTTTGTTTACTGTGGCGAGAACCTCAATTATTCGTGACTGCAATGTTTCGATGTCACGTACTGGCGTTCTGTAAACTTTGTCTTTTACATAACCCCACAAGAAAAAGCCTAAAGGGGTGATATCTGGAGATCTTGGCGGCCATGGTGTTGGGCCATTTCTTCTAATCCATCGGTTTGGAAAAGTTTTATTTAAAAAGTCACGAACTATCAAACCCCAGTGTGAAGGGGCACCGTCTTGCTGAAACACAACCCTCGGCTGGAACTCTTCTAATTGAGGAACAACGTAATGTTTTAGCATATCCAGATAAATGTTTGCTGTAATGGTGGATTCAGCAAAAATGAACGGACCAATAATCTGGTTGTGCATTAAACCACACCAAACATTGATTTTGGGACTGTCTCTTTCTCTTTCTCAAACCTCGCAAGGATTTTGTGAACCCCATACTCGAATGTTATGCTTATTGACTTTCCCGGATACATGAAAAGTTGCTTCATCGAAAAAACACACACTGTTAAGGTAGCCATTGTCATCATCAATGCGCTGAAGAATTTCTTCAGCGAGAGTTGCTCGGCGAGGGCGATCATCCGGCTTAAGAGCTTGAACAATTTGTAACTTGTAAGCATGGAGCCGAAGTCGTTTATGTAAAACTTTGTGAACTGTGCTTCGAGGAATAGCAAGTTCATTTGATGCAACACGAATTGATTTCCTTGGGCTGCGATGAAATGCTACACGGGCAGCATCAACAGTCTCTTCATCAATGCTTGGCCTACCTGATCGTTTGCGATCCAAAATGCTGCCGGTTTCCATAAAATTTTTAAACCATCTCTTAATGCTGTTAGTGTGTGGAGGGTCTTGTCCAAACTCATTTCTAAATTTACGTTGTACTGCAGTTGGTGATTTCAATTCATTGTACCAAAGAACACATTGTGCTTTTTGTTGAATGGTCAACATTTTTCATAATTTGTTGCAAACTTACTCCTTACTCCTTTATTAAAAATGACTTATTCGTACTCACTTTAACAATAAAATAACCTGTGAAAAATAACAAAAAAACTTTATGGTGGTATAATTCACTGTCGAAAATCTAAAGTTTCTACCATATGGGGTTTTTGAGACATTAAAATTTTAAATGTGTGCAGGACTTTATGGACACCCTGTATATGAAGGTTGATTACATTGGAATAGACAATGGGTTGTTATTATAATGTATGATGCTGCAAAAATCACAGAAAATTTTATAAAGTTAATGCTAAAATATAAGAAAATCACTTGGAAATGATGGTTCGATGCTATTAGAAGCTGTTTTCAAATTTCTAAATACTTCTGCAGAATAAAAATCTCAACGTTTGAATGTCATTTTCTTGTGGCTTTCATCTTCACACAGTGGCTTTCTTTGCTTTTTTTTGCGAAAGCGTATTTGGCTAAGTAATTTTTTTTTACACGAGGGCAACTTTTTTCATGAAATGGCCGTCTATCTTTTGTGCCAAGCTCTGTTCTGCTCAGAAGTTTATGATCGGGTATAGTGTATCCATTTTTCAACATCCTTGGATATACCAAGGACTCATTGCCACACAATGTTTTAATGAGTAATATTGTTGGTGAAACAAATGTAAAAATCTCAATTGCTTGGTAAATAAGGTGAAGGACGAAATTACAACCCCAAAACAACATTTTAAGTGATTAGAAACAACTTAAAGTGATTATATATTCAATGACTTCTTTAGGACAATTGCGGCAGATGGACGTGTTTTTTTGCTCTGATTCTCTACTAAATTTTTTCATAATTTTACTTAAAATCTTCGTAGTTTGAACCTAAAAATTTTTCATTCGGCTTGCTAATACTTTGGAAATTGTAATTAGCTACTTAATTGTGCTAATTACTTGATAATTTCCCTAAATTTTTGATACTTTTTTGAAGTTTGGTTAACCTTCAACTCTTCAAAATTTCAGTTATCGCCTGTCCGCAATTGCTGCCATTTTAAAATATTGTTACGTAATATAACGAGTTGGTAAAAAACTTTGAAATGACGAAGCGTGCAAAACAACTGAGGGAAGATAGAACAAGAAACAGAAGTTTTAACGGAGAATGTAGCGTTAACAATGTTGAATCCAGTAGTAACGGCAGTAATCCTAGCGAAAATATCAAGGATCTGTTTAAAAAAGCTGTAGAAGATTGGAAAGCACAGTATGACAGTGAAATATTAGCACTTAAGATGGAATTAGAAGAGGTTAAGAAGAGCCAAGATTTGATTAACTCTTAGTATGAGTCACTGAAGGAGAAATGTGATAAGTTAATTGTTACCAATCAAAAACAAGAAAGCATAATTAAGGAACTAAAAGCTCAGTCAACAACCTTAAAAAGTAGCAATGAGAAAGAAAAAGAGAAAGTTGATGCCCTAGAGCAATACGGGCGTCGTCAAAATCTGGAAATAGTAGGTGTGCCATTAAAAGAGGGTGAAAACACCAATGAAATTGCAATTGAGGTTGCAAAGATGCTTAATGTGTCCTTAACACCAGACCAAATATCTACGTCTCATAGACTTCAGACTCGTCCCAAACCTACAAACTCGGAACCCGCTGCGTCACCTCCAATCATAGTTCGTTTTTTGAGTCGTGACGTCAGAAATCAGCTCTACGCTAATTGTAAGTTAGCACGCACTGCAAACTTACAGGAATTTTCGCTTCAAGGTGCTATGAACGTTTATATTAATGAAAATTTAACTCAAAGTGGAAAAAAGCTCTTCTGGCATGCGAAACATAAGGCCATAGCTAGTAACTTTAAATTTTACTGGACAGTAAATGGAAACGTCTATGTAAGGAAACCATCTGACTCAGATTCCTTACTGATTAAAAATATCGATGGCATTTCTAAGATTAAGTAAATATCATCTGTTTAGCATTGTATCATTATAGCTATTTTGATTAGTATCACATTCCCTCTCGTTGGAGACAGACAATAAATGTTTAAACCATAATTTATCTAGCAATATTGATTTAGTTAACAGTGCTTTTGATGTACTAACTAGCAACTCAGAAAAATGTGCATACCACAATCATTTTGATGTGCTTCGTAGTAATTCCAATTTGAAAGATTCTTTATCTATTATTCACTTTAATGTCCGCTCACTTCAAAAGAACTTTGATGCTTTTCATGAATTTCTTTGTAATCAACCTTGCTCACCTGATATTATTTGTGTAATGGAGACTAGATTAAAAAATCAACCTTAGTTAAGTATCGATATTTCTGGTTATACTTTTATTCACATTGATTCACCCACTACTGCTGGTGGAGTTGCGATGTATACTAGTAATGCACTGCAATTTTCAGTGATTACTAATTTACAATTGACTGTGAATGAATGTGAAAATATTTGGATAAAAGTACATGATAGTAATGTAATCATTAGTACTATCTATAGACATCCAAAAAATGATGCACAAGTATTTATTGATGCATTAAACACAAATCTTGAAAAAGTTAGAAGTAATAAGGTATTTTTAGTAGGTGACTTTAATTTAAATATCAAACCTCTTCCTGATTCAAAATTTCCGGATAGGCATGCATCTAAGTATCTTGACATGCTGATCAGTAATGGCTATTATCCTCTAATCAATGTACCAACTCGTGTGACTGACAATTCGTCGACGATCATTGATCATATTGTTACTAATGATCATACCCATAATATTTTACCAGGGGTAATCAAAACCGATTTAACTGACCATTATCCTATTTTTTGTACAATTTCAAACTTAACATTAAAAAAATCTCATAAGCCGACTTTTTGGCGTGATTTTAGTATGTTTAATGCGGATGACTTTTGCAATCACTTAAACAATGAGATAAATTCATTTTTCCTGACAATAAGCTATATTGACGGAAATAATTTGGATGCCATATTTGATCAGTTTCTTCAGTTATTAACTAATGCAATAACTCTGTATGCACCAATGAGAAAACTTACTCGCAAACAGCAAAAATCAATAAGTAAGCCTTGGATTAGTTGTGGCATATTGAAGTCGATAAAAACAAAACAAAAATTGTACTTATCACATTTTGTCAATGGTAACTCGGAACAAAAACAACTCTACAAAAAAGATGCTAACAAATTAACTAAAGTCAAATTTGCTGCCAAAAAACTCTATTACCAGGATAAATTAGAAACTTCAAAAAACAATACAGCTGAAGTTTGGCGTATTATTAAGTCTTTGCTATCTTCTTCCAGATCAGATGCTAGTCTTCCACAAAAATTAAGACACAATAACACTGTTACTACAAACCCAACTCTTATTGCGAACAATTTTAATGATTACTTTAGTGATATTGGAAAAATATTAGCAGATCAATTGAAACCTTTTAGTAAAAATGAACATACTAAGTGCTTAACAAAACGCCTTCACCAATCTCTCTTTCTCACACCAACCACTTCCTTTGAAGTTTTTAATCTCATATCAGGTCTAAAGAATACCAAATCAACTGGCAAGGATAATATTTCTGCTTATTTTCTGAAGGTGGCTGCCAAAGTTATTGCAGCACCACTTGCTCAATTATTTAATTACACCTTCCTTTTAGGAATTTTTCTTGCTTCATTAAAAATTGCTAAAATAATACCCATGTATAAATCTGCTGATCAATCCGATGTAAGTAATTATCGACCGATATCTATACTTTCCCCAATTTCTAAAATTCTTGAAAAACTTATTCATGTCAGAACAATCAATTTTTTCAATAAACACTCGGTCTTGCTGCCCACACAGTATGGATTTAGGGCTAATCATTCAACATCTCATGCTCTAACTGATGTATTAACTTCATTGTATGATAATATTAATGATGAAAAATACACTGCTCTATTGTTACTTGATCTCAAAAAGGCTTTTGACACAGTTAATCACAAAACTTTATTAACCAAACTAGAACATTATGGGAATCCGTGGACCAACACTTGATTTGTTTGCTTCTTTTTTGACAAATAGATTTTGATATGTATCTTTAGAAAATCATCAGTCAAATCTAAAAAAAATTAATTATGGTGTTCCTCAAGGTTCTGTTTTGGGACCTCTCCTTTTTAACATTTATATTAATGATATTAGTACCAGTGTTTCTTGCACACCAAGACTGTTTGCTGATGACAGCTGTTTAATTGTAGATGATAAAAATATAAATGATCTTCATAAAAAAATTACGACTGAAATTACTTCACTAAATAAGTGGATGATAGCTAACAAACTAACTCTTAATTTATCAAAATCAAATTTGATATTAATACAACCAAAAAGTAGAGGTCATAGAACTAACTTATCCTTAATTTCATTTTCATTTGTTTCAAATCTTCCTTCTGTCAGCATGTCAAAATACTTAGGTCTTATCTTTGATAATTCTTTGTCTTTTGAACCTCACATTAACAACTTGGCCCGCAAGCTATCTAAAGCAGTGGGAATCCTTTCGAAAGTTAAAGTGTATTTAAACACATTGGCCTATGTAGTTTGTACTATGCCTTATTTCACTGTCATATTCAATATGGGATAATCACTTGGAGCTCAACGTATAAAACGTATCTTAAGAATATAGCTACTCTTCAAAACAAAGCAGTAAAAATTGTAGGTAATGGAACATGGAATGATAGAGCAACTCCTTACTATGCAAAACTTAAAATTCTTAAATTACAAGACTAAGTTAAACTAGAAACTGCAGCATTTGTTTACAACTATAAATCGGGACAACTTTCACCTACTTTTCAAAATTATTTTACAGCTCTTAGTAATATTCATGTTAAACCTACCAGAGCTACCTCCTCACATAACTTTTTTGTACCTTTTTTTAAAACTCTGAAACTTCAAAGGTCTATTAAATATCTAGGTCCAAAAATATGGAATTCGCTTGACCTTGAAATTAAAAATTCTAAATCTCTAAAAACATTTAAATCTAGACTGAAATACTCATTGCTAGAAAGTTGCCACAATTAAATTGGAATGACTATAAAATTTGTGTTCTGTCTATCTATAAAAGACCTATAGAATTTGACTTGATAGTGCTTAACTACTTGCTCTGTATACAACAAGATGTACGTGTTTGTGAATCATTCTAATTGACTTAAATGGTGTGTATTATGGGGCCTTGTAATTGCACCATTTTCTAATGTAAATAGAACCATTTTTTTGTTTGTTTGTAAATAGAAATTGTATTGTTTTCTGTTTCTGTCCTAATTATTCTGGTGTTATGCAACTTCGTTCTAATGCAAATATATGTATGAAACCTCGATCTAGGTTAGCATTAAATGTTAACTCTGTTTGGCCAAGATTTTCTAAATTCCTTCTCGTAACTTTTGTAATTTTATTCATAAGGGTAGAAGTAGACTTTAAGACTACATTGGTCACTTCGCTTCTTCCCTATTGCCAGTAAATACTATTGTCAACATGCTTTGCTTTTGCTTTAATTGTGATTTTAAACTTCGCTGGCTTTGAAATAAATTACTACTACTACTACTATATACTTAGTGAAAGGTAAATGCAACAAAGTGTTACAAACTGCGTTATATTAACAAAACTATGTATTTTTTTTGACCCCAGAAACCCCCCATTCCCTTGGGTGCGCCACTGACCACAATATATGGGTCATTCCATGCTTAATTCAAAATGGCTTGTCATCAAAGATGGATATTTGTTCTTTAACTTAAAGAGTATTATACGAAATAAAAAAAAATTTTTTTGAATGCCTCAAGTGGTTTTCAAGTTATTGCAGTTTGAATTTTCGGCCACTGGAGGGAGGTTTTGCTCTTGAGTTTTTAAAATAGTGCTGTAATTCCATTTCTGAAGCAGTCTGATGCCTGAAAATTGCTACGTGGGGGTTTTTGGGGTCAAGGAATTCATTTTTGATGTCAAAAAATTGCAAAAATGTGACTGCTTCATGTTGAAAAATCGATTTTAAATTTTGACGAGAGCCCAACTTTGGGGGCAAATTTTGAGGTGTAGGCGCGTCGCTGCGACAATTTTTTTTTTCATTTATATCTACTTTGCACATAGTTTTTGAAAATATAACACTTTTTTATTTACTTTTTCTTGGCATCTGAACTGGAAAAGGTTTTTTTTTGGATAGTTAATTCTAATAAACCTGCAATTTTAATGGTTGTATCACTATAAAAATTGTTGGGATTTTCTGAAAAAAGTTTGGAAAACTAGTTGACTTGTTGTGTAAGGTAACTACAGTATAATTCAGGTACTGTAAATAGAAAAACCATTGTATTTATATATCACCAATAGCGCAGCCAATCATGGTACTGTAGGTGGAGTTTTAATAAATAGTTTAATATTAGTTCCGAGACCATAATTTTGTCAAAGATTCACAGGGGTAGCTAGTTCAAGAAAAAACCTACTAATAGTATTTATCAACTTTCTAAAGTGTTAGGTTCCTATTTTGCAATAGCTGACTATCTTGTATGGCAGACAAGATTTATCGAAAGATGTAGCAGCTACAATTAAATAATCTATTTATTATACCTGTATTCCTAAAGAGTAGCCTTAAGAGTAGCTTTTTTCCAGTTCTCATTGAAAATAGCCTTCTAAATAGTTATAAACTGCTTTTCAAAGTCTGTATTACCCTTTAGAAAATGTAGTTAACTACGTTATAAAAAATTCTAGTTCAGGATTGCTTAAAGTTTTCAAGGAGCGGGCCACATTGCATTTTTTTCAGCCCTTTAACAAGCTGCACAATTCTTATAAAATGTTTGTATAATATTTATCCCAAATACTGCGTATTTAAGTTTTGCATCGCTGTCCTGATTTCAAATTAAATAATTTTTCAACCAGAGTTAACCTATAATAAAGATAAAGTTCGTTTTAAGTTCACCAAAAATTAGAGTTTGTTCAATTATTTGGAAGAACATTTTTTTACGTAACAAACACAGTCCTACACAACACCATCATATTCAGATTTTGTTAAGGATAGGCTTCAAAAAGATAACATTTTTCTATGTCAAACTTTCAACAGTATCTAGCACCCAACAAGTTGAATAAACTGTTGTGTGTTTAACATGCTTCATGAGCAATATAAGGCTTGTCTCCCAGATGCTAGGTAGTTTGTATGATTTCATGAAAAAAATAGTTCTTTTAACAGCTCAGTAACGCCATTTGCAAGAATTTTTTTATAGCCACTTCAAAGAATTGAATTACTAAACCAATTCAAAATTGAATTACTAAAATGGAATTGAATTACCAAATAGAATTGAATTACTAAACCAATTCATCCCTCCACTTACACTGTTCAGGTCAGGTCCAAAAAATGTTCAAAAGTTAGCATATTTAAGTAAACCTTAAAATAACTTGGCTGAAGAGGAAGGCTTCAGCCCATGCAAAGCCTTTTCCTCAATAGTTGTACTACTAAACGCATTTAGTATGAATCACAAGGTATACAGCTGTGACCCTTATTTTAGAAATGCAAACAGTGTGGATAAAATGAAAGTTATTTAATGAAATAAAAGTAGTTACGATGCTCCGTAGCTAATGTAGTGACCAATGAAACTCAAATTTGCTACTGCTACTGTGTAAAATAATTGTAGCACCATCATTAAGCAAAAAATTCACAGAATTTATTGCAATTAGTGATTAAAATTAATGTAAAAAACTAGCGTTAACAAATTTGGCAAAAACAATTTTTTGGGTAAAAAATTGCAAACATCAAAAAACTTTAAAAGTAAATCTTGAGACCAATTGCCAGCAGCAAAAGGTTGTTCAGGATCACATATATGGCCTGTGAGCAATGTCTTCGGCAGCCCTGTTCTTAATAGAACAGTCGTTGATAACATGAATCCACATAGCCTGAGAAGTGTTTTGGAAGATAATATATGCCACAAAACCACTTACAGCAGAAAAATTAGACTCAAACTCATACGCAATAATAAAGTAAAAACAGCAACCACTTTTGAAGTATTGTCATACTTTATTTGTTTTACATAACCCATATGAAATGTTTCAATTTGTGATTTATTAAACATTAAAAACTATAAAACTTAACAGTTTGTTTCGTCCATAAATGAGAAAAAATTGTAATTTTGAATGTTTTAATACTGCGGTAAACTGCTGTGAAATGTTTGATATTACTTGCTTAATGATTGATGTAAGCTTTGTTGGTTGCACAAAACACAATGTGTGAGTTGGTGTGACCAGAAAAATTGAAAGAATTTTACAGCACTTTGTGATGTACTTCAAACATGGTTGCTATTTGTTGCTTATAACATAAAAATTTGTCTTTTTCAAGGTTAATCACGAACACCTTAGTAACTAAACTTGCATCCATGAGGGTGCGTGTAACAGTAATCGATACTGGTAGCTACTATATACGATACAAGTTGTATAAATGCTACAGTGTTGTTACTCATCTTTTTTGAACTTTAAGTGTTACTATGCTGAGAGACGGTGGAAATTAATCTAAAGTGATATTGTAACGATACGGGAAGTTCAATTAAGAATTACAAATAGTTAAAATTAAAAAACCATGCTACTGACTTTTTCCCCTGTAGCTTTTTTTTTTTTAGAACTTTCTGCATTGTTAACAGGCTCTGGCCCATGTCAATTGAGCACTTTGAAAACTGGGAAGACAGTGTACGAGTTAAAGTGGATCTGTATATATGTATGTCATAGTTGAGTCACACAACAATGCTAGTTTTTCAAAGATTTCTGCGAATTTTCAAAGTAGAGTAATGCAATCATGAATATTGCAGGTTTATTAGAATTAACTATCCAAAAAAAAACCTTTTCCAGTTCAGATGCCAAGAAAAAGTAAATAAAAAAGTGTTATATTTTCAAAAACTATGTGCAAAGTAGATATAAATGAAAAAAAAAATTGTCGCAGCGACGCGCCTACACCTCAAAATTTGCCCCCAAAGTTGGGCTCTCGTCAAAATTTAAAATCGATTTTTCAACATGAAGCAGTCACATTTTTGCAATTTTTTGACATCAAAAATGAATTCCTTGACCCCAAAAACCCCCACGTAGCAATTTTCAGGCATCAGACTGCTTCAGAAATGGAATTACAGCACTATTTTAAAAACTCAAGAGCAAAACCTCCCTCCAGTGGCCGAAAATTCAAACTGCAATAACTTGAAAACCACTTGAGGCATTCAAAAAAATTTTTTTTTATTTATCATTTTTTGACATCGTTAGCTTAACAAGCAAATTTGTAATACACCAAGATCATGGTTACAAAAAATTTAAAAAATTTTGAATTAAGCATGGAATAACCTATATGTCACACAACACGCAACTGAGCTGTATACTTGTGGAAACACGTATTTCTTGAATGATTAATCTATGAAAAGTCTTGACAATTTTTTGCGTCATCTTTTTATGCAGAATGTGGCAGAGAAAGTTGCAACAAAATGTATAAATCCCTCTAATAAAAAGGAGTAAAAAAAAACTCCTATCCCAATCTCATAAAGAAGATGGACCAATTCCATGAAACTGAGCTGAAAAGAGAGAACATGGCTTCAGACGATTAGAAAAAAAGAAATGTCAATCAACAGTCTGAACATCAAAGTGAAGTGGCCAACAACACTAAGGATCATCAGCAACATTAAAGCAAAGCTAAGAAAAATAAATCAACTTTAAAAGGATATCACAAAATCTTGAAAACGGGAGGGTCTTTTTACAACTCTGCCACTGCATGTAATTGTGCTGAAAGAATCAGAATTGGGAGCACCTGTTGTCATTTGTGAATCAGACGGAACTACTGAAATAACCAGAGAAGTAGGAATACACTGTGCTAGATTGGGCAAATAAGTAGCCTTTAAACAATCAATTGATGCATTCTTCGAACTGTCTTTAATATTTAAAGTAAATTGCCACTGCGCTGTACGACATCATAACGACTTGAATATCTTGGCTGGAATGACAGAGTCATTTTGGAACCAAATGTGTTAACAAGTTTTTAACTTTTTGTCGAAATGATGAGAATAATGCAACTTTATTCTCGTAAAAGAAGGACGAATAGCATAAAAATGTTCAGACAAACTTTGTACCAAATCACTCTGATGCACATAAGGATTTTCATTGGCATCAACAAACTCTCCATGTAAATTCACAGCTTGACCAAAAACTAATTCTGCTAGACAATAATCTATTTCAGCCTTAGTGGTGTTTTGAATTGACTAAAGGCCTAACGACAAATTGTGATACTAATTTTGAGGATTACCATGCATCTGAAACGCTGTTTTTAACCTTCTATGCAAATTCTCTACCTAACTATTAGACTGGGAATGATAACTAGTAGTTTGATTACAGTGACATCCCTTAAATTGCAAGAATTGAGAAAACAAAAGAGACTCTAACTGAGCACCTTGATCTGTTGTGATTACTGGAGCAAAATGTGGTAGATAAAAATGCATCAATAATAGTTGTTACTGTTGCTTCTTTCATCGGAATAACAGTTAAATACCTAGTATACCTATCAATGATCATTAAAATGTAGGAGCAACCATTAGATTCCTAACAAGTTTGAACCCATGACATAATATCCTTTTTCATGTTTGGCCAAACAAACCTTTCCTATCAAATTTATCGAAGCAGTGTTACCAGGATGACTTAAAAAATGCACTTGATCAAAATTCATCTTCCTAAATGTGTTAGGAATAAACGGACAAATGACTCCTGTAGAAGTATCACACCAAAGCAACAAGGAAAACTTTCCTGAAACGCGTTACTGCTCAAGTTTAAGAGAAATTGTATCTGGTTTAGGTAGATATGCATTAAGCAAGTATGACTGCATCATCTCTGTGCTGCTGCTATCTCACCATAATTAATACCTTCACGAAAATATTTAAACATTATGGAAAGTAATACCAGACAAAAGCATCCATAGTGAAATTTTCAGAGCCTTTAATGTAGCAAAAATCGTTTGTAAATTCAGTTATATAACTCATCTGTCTAGCGCGACAACGAAGTCTCTTGCGATTGTGAAGATGGAAATGCATGAGCCAAAGGTTTATGATCGGTATATATCATGAATTTTTCACACTCCAAAAAATGTTGAAAATATCTAACTGCACTCTAAATAATAAGCAATTTCCTATCAAATGTAGCATACTTGCTCTTGAGTTTTATCCTATTGACAAGAAAAGAAAGCCACTGGACACCCAACACCATCCTGTTTAATTTACAGAACACTACCAATTCCAATGTCACTCGAGTCTGAGTTAACTGCAACTGGGGCGCTAGAATCTGGGTCAACTAACAAAGAAGATTCTGCAAAGAAAGGTTTACTCGAAACAAAAGCATTTTTTGACTCAGTAGTATAATTTAATTTTTCAGAATTCTTAACTCGACCATGCGACATTTCATTTAATGATGCTAGAGATTTGGCCATTTTAGGAATGAAACGATTGTAGTATTGTATCATTCCTTAAAATTGACATAATTGCTTTATGTTCATAGGCAAAGAATAACCATAGGCAAAGAATAACTCTAGATAGTCGTGATTTTGTATGGTAATGGTTTGATTCCTTGTGCTTGCTGACACTGAATGTCCGAGAAACAATACACTGTTTACGCCAAACTCACATTTCAAAACATTAGTTAGAACACCAAATTTATCAAGCCTTTTAAATAATTCAGACACATGAAATTTATGTTCTTCAGTGTTCAAAAATACAGTTATGTCATCAACATATGCCGGTGAACCATTCACTTACATAAGCAAAACCTTCAACTCAAGAACATTCTTTTCAGAATACAGTTATGTCATCAACATATGCCGGCGAACCATTCACTGACATAAGCAAAACATTCAACTCAATAACATTCTTTTCAGATGCGGTAGGTTTAGCAATGCTCACTTCTGCACCACTACAAACCAAAAACAACGAGCCAGACTTTCAAATCTATGATATCAAAGAGTAGACTGCTTTGTGGGTTCATCACTGTGGGCGCAGTCTCTACACAACAATCAATTACAGCGATCAAGTACAGCATCAGATGTATCTGCTGAAGAAATAGCATCTCTTGCACGACTCAAAAATTCAGAAGGCTTAACATCACCTAACGAGGGAACACTTATAAGCTCCTGTAAACGTTGATCCAAGGATTTAAATAACTTCAAGGAATTTTTAACGCCATCTCATATATGCTCTCTATCTAACAATGCTTGGACATCTAAAAAGTTTAGGCCATCCAAACATGAAATTAATGCATTAATTTTTTGATTATCAGAGCGTAAATGATAACGAAAACAAATGTTCAAAATATTTAAACCATTTAACTGAAGTTTTCTTTGTAAAACGCAGGGTGATTTGTCCTCCAGGCCTCAAAATCACAGTCGCATCACCAGATAAGACCACTGAAGACTGACTCAGATAGAAACGGTAACGCTAGTTTCACCAATTTGTAGTGTTTGGGAGAAATTCTGTTCCTCAGTGTCTACAGCTTATTATTAGTTCAAAATTACCTTTTTTTTCTTCTTTGATTAGTGAATTATTTCTTGAAAATAATTTGGAAACTAACAGACTCACTTTCAACGTAAATTAGCAATTTCTGTAAATAAATTTGAACTGTGGTCAAATCAAACTAGAAAAAATAAAGGTCCAAACAAAATCCGATTTCTAAAGCAATGCAAAATCATAATGTACTCTTGCTTGATTATTGCAAAGCACACATACTGTAAATAAAACAAGAAACTGCACGTGATAAAGCAGCAAAGATAAAATGCCGAGTTCGAATCTAGCTGAGAACACTACAAGTCCCTGCACTTGAAGTTTGTTTCCAAAACTGTCTGCATGCAACCGACGATCTCCAACTGAGTGAAACGGTTCCGTATTGTGTTGACTACATTTCATGATACTTTGATTTTATGTTAGTTAAGCGTCTGTTATTATGATCTGCACTAATGCGAGTCCATTGTTGTAAGTGTAGTCGTTACGAAGTAGTTGAACTATTGTATTTCGCTTTGTGAGACTGTGGAAGAAATGAATTGTTGTTGCATTTAGTATCAAGAGCTTTGCAGTACTAAGAACAAACTGACCAGACAGGGTCTAGCACCAGTAACTATACCAGTAACGACATATACCATTGATTCCAAACCTTTTTTCTTACAAGAACTTTGAAGTCACAGCCAGTTCTTGCACCCACCTCTTCAAATTGCTGAGATAAAAAACAACAACATTTTTTGTGCTATAGAAGTTCAATGGTAATACTTACTGTAGACTAATATGGACAGTAAACCAAATCTTAAAGAAGAGGTCTTAAATTTTAACAAACTACTTTTGAAGCAAAATTTGTAGTTGCCATTGGCGATCATCAAGCAACCATGTGACAAAGATCATTGAAAGGTCAAGTTTTACAAATTTGGCTGAACTTTTGACACACACAAGGTGTAAAGTCCAAGGTAGTCTAAAAATTGTTGTAAGCCTCAAGTTTATGTCTGCTTAGTAAGAACATTTTTGTACAAAAACTAAATGGAAATGAAGTTAGACTGAAAATATAAAAAAAATTACATTGTAATTAAGCAATGTAATTAAGGGCTGAATCATACAACTTTTTTCACAGTTACAAGAATGACAAAATTGTAATATTTGTTTTAGTTTATCAAAAACTTAAGACCGTATAACAGTTGCAATGCATTGAATTCGCTAGCAACCCCTTGATAGACTTGGAATGACTTGTAGTTTCAAACAACTATAAACATCACCGTAGAAGTTTAGAAGCAATGTTTCAAGCAAAGAAATAATGGAAAAGATTTTGACATTTCACCTTAAGAATCAGCTTAAAAACACAAAAACTTACAATAATTCGAATGACTAAAAGAATTTTCGAGTTCAATTTGATTCTTGCCCAAATAGACCAAGATTGGTAAAATGTGTCTGTGTAGTTGAGACTACTTTCAATCTTAAGTTTTCTGAAAAAATATTTTTCCAATAAAAGTATTCAAGCTTATTCAAAATAAGGGATGTAAGCACTAGCGGTGTTGAAATCAGGGGGTGAACGTGGTAAGAAGACTAAAACCACCCCATGACTTCATGGACTTTGCCAGCTGGTGCTCCACCCACAGAATTCTTCTAGGTCGTTCACACTAGTCCATAAACTGGAAAACGGTACATTTTTTCCGTTGGTAGGGCATATTCTCATTACAAGCAGAATTTTAGCATTTTTTACCTGCGGGTCATTCCATGTCAAAACAGCAAATGGCTCCCACTTGACCCTCTCAGATTTTGCTGAAACTTTATCAAAATGGGTGTTTTGATGAATAATGAAGATTTGCAAAGTTTTAGCTTCGGGTCATTTTTTGTTCAAAAAATATGCCCCCCAAAGTTTTGCCCCCTCCCCAGCCCCAAAAATTTTTTTTGCATTTTCGCCCAACTTTGAGTCCTCATATCTTTGGATTGAAGTTACTCAGATTGCTCAAACTTATAATTTTTACAGACATTTTCCCACTAATTTCAGATTTGGTTTTGAATTTTTGATATCGTGTTTAAATTTTGAGTTACAGACCTTTAAAAATGCTCGTTTTTTCAAAAATATACTTTTTTACCCTTTTTTTGAGGGGTTACATTGCAAATATTACAGCCTCATCAAACTTGCAATGCTCCTTAAGTATATATGAGACTGTCATAAAACAATATGAAGGGGGTAGCCGCAACAGATTTTGGGCAGTTATAAATCAAATACGACCCATTTTCTGAAAAAATCGAAATTGCGCCATCTTGTGAGCCCTGGTTGACAATGTGGGCAACATTTTAGAAATCTAAAATTTTGCACAAAGTTTGCTCACAGCCACAACTATATCATATGCGAATTTCAAGAGTGTGTCTCAACTGTAAAGTAATACTCTAAGGTGGTAAACATTCACCTATTTCACTAAATTTGCTTGAGTGATTTCCCTAGCAACGGCCATAGCAACCATTTTTTCTGTGCATTAAGACGCTCCAAATTGACAAAAAAGTTATTTTGAATGAAAAATAGCAACTTCTGCAATGAAAACGTACAGTTTTCAATCAATTCTGATATTTAAATCTGTGCTCAATAGCAAAAAAATTCAGTGAATAGAACACTAAGGTAACATATTTTGCTCAAAAATAGCCTTTATCATTGTTTATTCAAGACACCAAGCCAACATTTCAACATTAGTCATGTTTCAGTGAGCGCACAGTACAGAACACATTGTACAGTAAATATACTTGTATGCAATGTTTCAAAGCCTTGAAAAGCATCAAATTTCATACGATATGTATCTGCAATAAAAAGCAAATACCGCAACTAACGGATTTGAAGTTCAGCAGCTTTGAAGGCTCATACACTGTACAGCAACCAATTCACTAAAATGCATAAAACAATTTTGTCAGTATTATGGTTAGTTAGCATTGCAGTTTATCATCAGTGATCAATGATCATTGCATGTCAAGACGTAAAGAGTTTGTACCAATTAAATGTGGAAGTGAATGAATTCCAAAACAAAGCCATCTTCTGTTAGGTAAGGTAACTTAAAAGAACTTTACGAACAATTTCAACAGAACAACAGTGGTTCAATTGAGTTTTCAAAGTTTTGTGAACTTCAACCAAATAGTGTGTAACCGTTAACTCTAAGGGTATGCATTCTGTGTGTGTTTGTAAGAACAATCAGAATGCAAAGCTTCTTTGCAGTTGTCTTCCTAAAAAAGTTTCATTTCGACACTTTCTAATGCACATGGTTTGCAGTGTGTAAAATCGAAACAGCATGATGCAGCAATGTTTGCAATGGCCTGGAAAAAATCAACTTAAGGATGTATTGAAACAGATCTTTGATCAAAAAGATGTCGACCTGGAAGATACTATTATCGTCAATCAGTGGTTTACACGGATAGGACAAAACGTTTGGATTTGCAGTATACTGTAGCTGAGTTTGTTGAAATCACTTGTGAAAATTTTGGTTTGTTGATACAACGTCAGTATAATCTCAATCAGCTTTTTTGAAACACAAGAAGAACAACTCGATTGTTGTCACCAGGAATATAAATTAAATGAAGTTTATTAGTTCAACTGGTGGGGCAGAAAACTTTTTTGCCAACGTTTCGATCTTCAATCGATTTCGATGTTCGATGTTGAGATGTTCAAGATTCTGAAAGAACAGTTTGGTTCTGGTGTACTCAGAACAGCAAGAAAGTACATCAAGTCAGGAAAATGCATAGCGAGACACCGTAGCCACTTGTACTTCAACCATGAGTGCTTAAGGCAGAAAGTGTTACCTACAAGTTTACAAATCAAGTCTCCCATCAACAGCACAGAAGGCAAAGCCTTAGCCAGAAAGTTTCGTTTTCAATACGTAAAATTGCAAATTTAAAATTCTCATCAACGTATCAGATTTTGCGAAGCCAAATGTAGCAAACTTTTAGTTAAATTAAGCACCAATCTACCCCACGAGTTATTGGACGATTTAATCGATCACCTTTCGGCAATTCAGAACAAACTAATGAAGGCAAACAAACGCAAGCATGACGTTCATGTAAATTCACTGATCAGTGCCATGGAACCAGCTCCGCCGCATACAAGATTGCCTCACAATGAAATTAAAAAGAAATGGGTTGTAAATTTATCCGGAACAAAATTGAGTGAAGCGCAAACACATGTACTTCAACTTGGATTAAACTTTGCCGCAGCCCCTACTCAGATTCCTACACACCGCATCCTAGCGGCCATTTTTCTCAACTTGTACCGTCAAGTGGTGTACCCCCTGAAGCTCTTCTTCCCAGGCACAAATCTCTAGTTACGCCACTGGTTTTGCCCAAAAGGTTTGTTAGATAGGCAGTTACTAATTGGGACTTCGCGCGAGCACGTAGTACCTTTGTTTTTGTTCGCAAATTTTGTTGGATGACGATTGATTTGCTCATAACTAGCAAATGGTAAAACCTAGAAAGTTGAAAATTGCACTCAACATAAGATTTAATGAAAGCGTCATGTGTGTCGATTTTGGGGATCTTAGGTCACATGATCATGAATTGAGACACAAAAATACGGAAATTTTTGGCTTGAAAGTCTATTTAGTCGCTTATAACTCAAAAACCACTTGACGTGCAAAGCTGAAATTTGTGCACAATACGGGTGCTTATGACTGCTTTATGCAAACCGAGTTTGGGGGCACCCGGTCACGTGACCAATATTTTGTAGGCCGAAAATGGGCAGAAAGTTGACGAATTTGAACCGATCCATCTCCGTAATTACCGATATTGATAAAAATGATTTGTGATTTTTGAGCACACTATCAACCACCTTTCTTTTGATTATGTTCGTTTACCCCAACTTGAATACTATTTTTCTTGCTTTGTTTCTTTTTTCTTTTTCTTCCTATGCTATTTACTTTTAAACCGCTTAACGCATTGTATTCAAAGTTTGAGCGATTGAAGATATCAGGGAGGACTAGTGTGGGACTGAAATCGGGGCTGCTAGGTTGGGGGATTTCCATCAATCGGGTCTTCCAAAATTTTAAACTTTTAAAGAATTAGAGCTTGTTGGATTAAATTTTCAGAATAGGAACTTTTAAAGAATTAGAGCTTGCTGGATTAAATTTTCGGAATAGGTAGATATTAAATATAAACTAAACCTATCAAAAATTGGGGGAGCCACAATGTGGATTTCCCCCCCAAACGGGCTCTCCAAAGTTCAAACTTTTTAATCTTTTAAGCCAGATACATGAAGTTTTAGGGTAAGTACATGTAAAGAAAAAATAAAATTTGACAAAATTTGGGGGTACCAAAATGGGGATCCCCCCAAAACGGGGCCGTCAAAATTTAAACTTTTTTACCACCCAATGTAGACACATAAAATTTTCAGAATTGGCAAATATGAAGAAAAGATAAAGTTTGACAAATTTTGGGGATATCAAAATAGGGGGTTCTTCTCGAGCGGGGTCGCCAAAATTTTAAACTTTTAAACCATTAGAGCTAGATGGATAATATTTTCGAAATGGGTAGTTTCGAAGTAATGGAACATTATGAAATTCAAAAGCTATGTATTTCACTTTCATATCTGACTATCAATAACGATAAGCACGCTTAACGCAATTGTGAAGTTCTTTAGTTCAGTAAAGTTAAATACTTTTGTGAAGTCCCCGGATATCACTTGCGATGTCATGTTTTAGTTTTTCGTAAAAGTTCGTCAAAGCTTAACGGTTTTGAACCCAAATCGATTTCATGCATTGTTTGTGCTTGATTGTATGTGAATCTTCCATAGACGATACATTGTTTAATTAAAATAGTCATTGGCTGCTTTAGAAAAACAGCAAAGTGCGCAGTTTCGCCCGTTTTACTTATTGGGTGTTTTCTATCTTACTTGTTGCCTATCTATATTAGGTTCATTCCCCCAATGATGCCCTGAATGATGAATTTTGTTCATAAGATTTTGTTACATATTTATTAATTTGAAACTATGATAGAATGGGTGTAAAGAATCGATTGCGGTCTTTGGTTGTCTCAAGGCCAAAACGTTACTATTAAATTTCTCCGTTATGCGACCTTTGTTTATTGCACAATTTTGACTCGATATTTTTAGATATGTTTGGCCATTCAGTAAAGGTAAAGTGGCGTTTAGATCTGGCAAAAATTGTCTGGTTTTGTTTTACAGTATACACGCTCTCTTGGGCGTGTCGCAAATTACAGTAGTGGTTGAGGTAGCTGAAAGCTTGCTATGGTACCCTGTTTTTTGAAAATCAAATTGTTGCAAAGCTCCCACAAATCCTCTTGCAGGTTTAGGCTTGTAAATTGCTTTCATAATTGATACCCTATTTTACTGAAAGGTGTTTGGATTTTGCAACTTATTCGCCATAGCGTGTTAATGTGTATTAAAGTACACGCACACGTTGGAACATACTGGTACATCACTATTGGAGTTAAGGAGGTTTAAAATCTGTAGTTTCTTGCGATCTTCTTAGAGAACTCTTCTGTTGCAGCACTTAGATTATAGAAACGTAGATAAAAATTTGTTTCTCTAGACTCAATTGTTATCTTGGCTAATATGAATTTAGTTTGATTGTTTTTGATTAAATGTGTACAGCATGCCTGTATTATTTTGCGGACTGAAGTCTAGGTACTTATTTTGATCTATATCGCATTTATTTCTGGGACAACACTTGCGGCTCTATTTCTACTTCAGCAGTAGTTTCATCATGAAGTCTTCTAGGAGTCGCATAGCAATAGCAAACCGTGCAGGAATTGTATGTGACTTCATTGCGAATTTATTTCTCATAAACAATTCGCTACGATGGTGTAATCAGTTTGAATGCTCTGTGGCTTCATTGATTCTTAGGTGCAAATCTAAAGCAAGTTTGAGTCGCAGTAACTTCGCAACCAATTTTGCAAACGACAAAATTGCACAACTTTTAAATTATTGCTTACCGCATAGCGCTTTTGCGTATTGATGATAATTGTTTCGGATTGCTATAATATATATGCAGTCTTTAAGTTAATAAAATTGTTGCTAGTCGTGAAGCTTCCGGGTTACGCTATGGGCCCCGGCTCAATGGGTAAGCTTACTGTTTTTTCCAAACGTATATTTTATTTGCCACGGTTTTGACACAACTAATCATAGTTACTCAATTTTTCTCGTTTTTGAACTGCATCTTGTGGCTTGATCTGAGTTGATAGGTGTGGATTATAGCGATAATTGCGATAGTAAATCTACCATAAACTTTAGCGCTCATTTAGGGTTTTCTGGTAGGCTTCAGACACTGCTACACAATCTTTGTTACAGCTCATGAAATTTTTTCAATGACATTTGCATCATTGATAAAATATACAGTCTTGTGGGACGGTGAATGGGGGGTCTGGGGCGCAAAGCCCCTCAGATGTTGATAGCATATTTTAAAAAAGCTTGCCGATTTTTTGTGAAGCCGTTTGCATCACTGGTTATTGTGATTAATTTTTAAATTGTCTTATCGTTGATGTCGGTTGATATGTGCTTATTATCTACTGCTTGCAAGCTGCCCCCGCTGTCATGATGATAGCCTTGTCAATCCCAGCACAACACAATATTTTTCAGTGATGATTATATTTATGTTTTAGTGAATGGGTAGCACATCATGATTAAAAGAGGTGGAACATCCAGCTGGGATTATGTGCAAAAATTAAAGAAACATCTCAAACATTTCTTCACTAAATTTCAGTTTTTACGATCTATCGTTTTTGAAATATTCCATTTCAAAGTTGGGAGATCTGAACCGTGTTGCCATTTAAGATCTAATTTTCTAGGGATTAGGATATATTATTTAAATTGTAAAAGTATTTTTGTTGTAATGTGTTGTAACACTAATTCATGCTTAAGCCTTGCATTCAGGAGCTTTCAAACCAATGTGAAAGATTACAATAAACATCATTGTACCTAAAATAAAATTTTAACTGGCAACAATGTTGGGAAGCTCTTACTTTGAAATAAAATGTCTCAGACACAGTAAGCCTTAAGCTGATAAAATTTAGTGAAGATATGTTTAAGATTATTCTTTATCTTTTGCACATAATTCTAGCTGGATTCTTCGCCCTCTTTAAATCGCAATTGTGAAGACAAGTCTCCTGTATTGAAGCAAGGATTGGTGCACTTCCAGACTTTAGCAAGAAAATGCAGTGGCCTAGAAGGTGTTGTTGAAGACGTGTGGTTGCATAGTAAAGTTGCACAGCTTTTGGTGATGCTATTGATGCTTATATGCTTATCATTAGCAGCTAGCACACTTTTACCATCTTTTGTATTGGCAATGCATAAAGTTCAGAGGTTGCTGGTCAGTTCAGAGTTGCATTGTGCAATGCACACTAGAGTGCTTATTTTGCCTCAAAAACTTTATTTTACTTTTTCCCTTTGTTCAAAAAAGGTGCAATTTGTATAAAAAACCTTTTCTGTGAAATATTTTTGAAAACAACCAATTTCTAGGGGGTCCTCCGCCAAATTTCATGAAATGTTCTGAAAATAAACTTTTTAATCGTTCATGTTAGAAATAATTCAAACCTAATCGTGTTTTTGAATAGATTAAACTGTGGTCAAATTTAAGCTTCCTTTGATTCTGGCATAATTTCACAACAAAGCACCAAAACTACTGTATTAACGGCAATTTTTCATTTTATATAATATAGTATTTGACAGTAATATGTTACCAAATCAATTTTTAAGTAAAAATTTTAGAATAAAGTGACAATGGTGATATTAGAAAGGTTAATTGCTTTCGTATAACCTAACTTTATTAACTGTGCATCTAGTTATGGTATTTTGGCTGCATGGTTGTGTGATAGCTTCTTCATACTGTTTGTTAGTTAATGAAATCATAACACCACGTTAAATAAACAGATCACTGCAGGCTATGTAGCAGATTATTGGTAAATTTTTGTACAATGCTTCAGTGTTTCCACTTGGCCGATTTTTTTCAGCGAATCAGCAATTTGTTGGAGCAAGGGCAAATTATTTTTGGCAATATAGTAAACATAGCTTTAGAAAATTTGACAAATTTCTGACAATAGCACATTTGGTATACTTTAGTACTGGATTGGTACCAAATTGAGGGCACATAATTGTCTTTTTAGAGCTTTGGGCACAATTATTTAAAGAAAATTTGGGCACTCGCCGATTAGCCATAAAGTTAGAGGGAACACAGCAATACTTTAATTTTGAGTTAGCGAACCTAGTACAAGCTAAATTGGCTGTCATCTGGAAATGCTTCTGTACTAAATTAATTTATTTCTGTCTTCTCGTGCAGGTATGAAATTTTTTGTAGCATGGTTTGACAATTTTTACGACTCTTGGTTACCTTGAAGTTGTAGTTGCTAGGCATTTTGATTGACTATTGCTTTATTTCCAAGCATTAAAGCAAAAACAAGCCAATTTCATGCAACACTTTGTATTTGTTTATCAAAACAATGTAAATACCTATGTCAAAGTATTTTAGCTTAAATAAATGTACCGTATATTCCGACATATAAGACGACCCTTAAAGTGCAAAAAATCATTAAAAAAAATTGGGGTCGTCTTATACAACCGATATAAAAGTCATATCTTAATTTTCACATGAAGATTTATTTATATGAAAAGTGCGTTGGTGCATAAAAATAAAGAACGCGCAAGAAAAGTATTTTTATGTAACATCATCAATAGCGTATTTTCCGACTAATAAGCTGATTTTCAGGACCTAGTTTTTTAACATAATTTTCTAACACTTTGTACTATTTTGCACTTTGTACCACCTATTTACACTTTGCACTTTGCGCTATTGGTACCGTATTTGCATGTGCGATTAAAACAGATAAAATTTGCGTTTTCTGCTTCAAATTGACACAAAATTTTGTAATGCCAGGCGCGGATTATTCTGGCACTGCGGCACTATTGGTACCGTATTTGCATGTGCGATTAAAACAGATAAAATTTGCGTTTTCTGCTTCAAATTGACACAAACTTTTGTAACGCTGGGCGCCGGATTATTCTGGCGCTACGCAGTGCCAATCAATTTTCTACCTCGGCTAATTTGGCGGTAACATGGCAAAACGTGCATTGATGCGTAAATCGGAAAAAAAGCGAGAGAATAGCATCAATATTAGGAAAAAAGTGTGCGTTAGTGTGTAACAAATGTAACTCTTGTAAGAAAAACATGCAAGAATTTAGCAGTTGTCTTATACAACCGATATATGATAAAGGTAGAAAATTTATTCAGATTTTGTACCTCGTCTTATTTGACGGTCGTCTTATATGCCGGAAGATACCTTATAATGTTTTGTCAGACTTCACTCACTTTAGATTTTACTTGGTATTGTAAATTTTTCCCAAGTTCTAAAAAAAATACTTTCTTTGCTAGGCTGCATGCACCATAGCATATGGCAGTGTGCTACTTAATCACTCCCAAATTTATAAAGATTTGAAGGTTGTAATTAAGATCTGAAAGTTTTAAGAAATTGTAAGCAAAAATTTAATATAGGTGGTGATCTAGAGTGTTTAACTTTTGATGTTGTTAATGTGTTAGATATGCTTTAAAAGTAGTTGCACTTGAAAGCAAAGCTAGGGGCATGCAATACTTATCACCTACCAAACTATAAAATTAAATTTACTTGTCAGACATCAAAATTAAAGTGCTTTTGTTTAGTGGTGTTTGCTTCCTTTCATTTCTGCTGATGTTGATACTTTGATAAATAGAGGTCATTAAAGTTGATATTAATGGTCCTAACAAACAATGCAAAAAAAAAACAACTTTATGATATGAATTTGGTTGCACACACTAAAACCATTCTCTTGGTTAATAAATTCAAGTTAAGAAGTGATTCATAAAAAAGCTAGCAGCATTGTCACCTCAACCTCATCCCAGTATTGTTTCTATATAGTTGCATCAAGGTTCGGGTCTGGTCAAGCACATTTAAAAAAAATTAACCTTTTGATAGAAGATAATTTTTTGTGTTTTTAAAAGTGACCCTAACTTCCTTTCAAAAAGTGATTTCTAAACAGATGGTGGTTAAAGATGTTAATTTGTTAATGCCATGATTATTCTAGTAGCTATACTTTCGAGCCAAATGGAAGAACTCAGGAGCCCATAAATTTTCTCAAAGTCATTTTCAAAACATTATATATGCACAGCATGAAAATAGTAGTCTTAGATATGCGATTCAAAATATTCACACATGCTGGGCATAATCTCAAGTTGAAGTAACTTTAAGAACCGACTTAAAACTGAATTATGAAACTTGACAAATTATTTTCTATTTGAAAAATAAGCCCAAAATATGCATATTGGAGTGGCATAAATAGTGTTGTTTATCTACATTGCTTAACACTTATTTGAGGGAATGTTTTGGATGATATGTTATTTGAATCAGATTTAATGGATAATGCCCTATTGGGGTAAAATCACTTTTAGGTAGAGAAAGATTTTAATAATGTATTAACTGTTACTGGTTTCATATATTGCGATAAGCTATGGCTGTAATACTTTTAATTGTTTAAGACAACATTTTTAGGTAATGTAGCCAAAGGCCGAAGTTACATTTGTATTGTCTTTCTCTTAACACTGATTCAAAGAGAAAATGTAAATATTGCAAAAAAATATCAAGTTTTATTCTTTTATAAATCGTATGGGTTGATTTTTTTACTCTGGAATATTAATGGGATGATGCTGGCAATAAAATTAACTATTTGATACTTGTATATGCTATTAGGCAATAAGTAATGGATAAAACTACATGATTAAATTATAGTTGAAACTAACAACTATATTTATGGTCTAAGTCATCTAGAACTACGCACATTATGAAAATTGGAAGTGCTAGTATTTTGTTATATTTTAGAAATTGCTAAGAAAGTTAAATGCATGATAAACTTTTTCTAAACAGAAACTTGAGATATTATTATCGAATACAAAAAGAACATAATTAATTTTGTGTGAATAGCATTAAAAATTATCTAACATAAAAAATAAACAAATAAAGCCATGTTTGTTTATTTTTAAAATGATTCATGTAAAGTGCCCAGAGGACTCCCTAGACCTTGTTGGATTTAAAAAGCTTTTTGTATATCAATTTTTCTAAAAGGAACAGTTTGTACACTGGTAAAAAGTAATATTATAATTTTCAAAAAATAGTGAGGTTTTATAAGCACCCTAATACACAGTTAATAAAGTTAGGTTATACGAAAGCAATTAACCTTTCTCATATCACCATTGTCACTTTATACTGAAATTTTTACTTAAAAATTGATTTGGTACCATACTACTGTCAAGTGCTGCATTATACAGGGTGGGCCTTAAGTCGTGCACCAAAAAATTACGTTAATAGCGATGTCAAACGATGTAAAATCAGCGGGAAAAAATATTTTCCCTATTCCTTGGCATTAAAATATCCGTTATTTTGTAAAGTATAATGAAACATGGTTTGTGAGTAAATACGAAGTATAGTGTATCAGAATTGTGTTAAATGCTTTGGTGCGCGACTTACGGCCCACCCTATATAATATGAAAAATTGCCGCAATACAGTAATTTTAGTGCTCTGTTGTGAAATTATTCTAGAATCAACGTAAGCCTAAACTTGATCACAATTTACTCCAAAGCATCCTCAGGTTTGAATTAGTGGGTGTAGAGCCCAAAATGAAGTTTCTAACACGAACGATTAAAAAGTTATAGACGTTTTTGTTTATTTTTACAACGGTTCATGAAATTTTGTGGGAGGTCCCCCTAGAAATTGGTTGTTTTCAAAAATATTTATAGTAAAGGTTTTTTATACAAATTGCTCCTTTTTTGAACACAGGTAAAAAGTAAAATAAAGTTTTTGAGGCAAAATAAGCACCCTAATGCACAGTTAAGCTAATTAAATTACAAGTGAAAGCTATTGGTATTTAAATATTTAATTCTGAAAACAACAAGTTAACAATTTAGGACTTTTTATTTCAATTAAGAGTTTTAATTTATTCTCAACAATTAAAACAACTACAATTTATCAACTTTTGTTGAACTTTGTTAAAATTAAAAATTGATGTGCTTTGTAATTGAACCCTTTTAGGTGCCTTCCAAATCTTAGCCAATTTGTCCCTTTGAATGGTTTTATAAAAGGCACAAACATTGTTAAGCAGCAGGGGCCTCCACACCGGATTGTTACACTTAGACCAGTCATTAACTTGATTTTAGTTGTAAACTGATTGGCATCGAATTGTTGCGTGTTGGCTAATGGTACTGGCCTGATGATATTCAAAGTAGCTGATGCCCTCACTACACTGTGCTTCCCTATTTCAGTTGATAAACTATTTGATTATTTCAGTTGATGAACTTATGTTTTGACAGATAGAAAACATTAATAAACATGCCCCCCTGAAACAAATGTCTCGCAAAGAACAAAATTAGTCATAAATCAAATATATGAAGATTTTGTAAAAGGTGTAGAAAGTAAAGAAATAACATGCTCAGTTTTTTTTTTTTCGATCTCAAAAAAAGCTTATGATACAGTTGATCATTATATTCTAATAAAAAATTAAAGTGTTATGGAGTTAGAGGTGTGCCTTTACAATTCTTGAGCAGTTACTTAACAAACAGACAGCAATATACAGCAATATCATACTATTGTTCATCTGGTTGAATCTTCTGTAAAGTCAGTGAGTTATGGTGTTCCCCAGGGCTCGACATTAGGGCCACTACTATTTCTCATATCAATGATTCGCCCAATGTGTGTAATCTCCACATTCTACTATTTGCTGACGATGCAAGTGTGACTATGTCCAACAACTCAAAAATGCTGTACGAAAATCATATGAATAATGAATTAAACAAACTATCTCTAAACTATAACAAAACTGAATTTCTAGTAGCAAACAAATCAAAGTGTAAATGTGGAACTCTAAATATTTGAATAGGAATGAATGACATTGCCCAAGTCAAATATAAAAAAATGCTTGGGAGTAATATTTGATGAGGATCTTTCATGGACAGTTGGACACCACGTATACGTAATCAATGCTCAAAAATTGCCCACAGTAACTGGGCATTTCAAATTTAAGAAAATGTGTTAGTTTATCCACTTTAAAGTGTGCTTATTATGGACTGATCTATCCTTACCTACAGTATTGTTCTTCCTTATGCATTCTGTTCACAATAATAAAATTTCAAATTTGTATTTTGGTTTCTCCAGGGTTAAATGTTCATCATTATCAAACTAGAAATTCTACTAAGTCAAACTACGTGCAAACCTCTGCTGGAACCAAAAAAGGCAAATCAACCATTTCCTTCTCTGGCCCAAAAATATGGCGTGAGATACCCAATGATCTGAAAAATATTTCTAATAATTCCTTGAAATATCAATAAAAAAGACGATTGCTTAATTGCTATTTTGAATAATCATTGATGAACAAATTGATTTGGCTTGATATTAGCAGACGACCTTCTGTTTTGCTTTTCCATTTTATTCATGTATGTTTTTGTGTGTCTGTGTTTTTTGTGCTTTTTTTTTCTTCTGTCAATTATTTTGTGTGCTATGTTTGCTTTTTGTTTCCTTTTTGCTTAATATTTGCTGAAAAACAATATTTTAAAAAAATCTCCAAATTTACAAATTTAGTTGGGTTATGTATTTTTTTTATTAATAATTATTAACCTTTACTAGGTTGGCAGCTGACTTTGATGACCAAACGGTCTTCTCAATGTCTCCGACCTTTTTGTATTTATGAATTGTTTAAACTTGGTGTAAATAAATAAATCTGAATCTATTAACTAAAAACATGCATTGCAATTGAGTGGACAGCCAAACTTTGTAGTTGGAGGAACCAGTACCATGATAAGGCAGTACTCTTAATTATTATTGCAGTAATTTGCTTCAATCTCTGATCCAGACTTGTGATTCGAGTTCTCCCAGCAGCTCATAACTGTTTGAATGCTTACATACCTACCAGTATAGCCTCCACATATACCTTTTGGCTGCTAACGCCAAAAGTAGAGGCCTGTTTTTCCAATTTGCTGTAGCCTAATGTGTCTAAGTGGCTAGCCTATGTAGATGCTTTAGAAACACCCTAATACCAAACACTTACTTCAAAGAATTTGTTAATTTTGAGTCTAAATGGCAGGTATAAGCTTAAAAAAGTGCAAAATAACAAAATTACTGAAAACTTTTTCCATATGCACTCAAATTACAACTTTTTCTGCACCAATCTACTATTTTTCAGACTATTTTGCATTGCGGCAAATTGTTTTTCAGCAAATTTTTCGCTCCTAACAAGGTGCCATAAGTGACAAATTTAAATGCAATTTCACGCATTATACTTTCAGACCATAGACTCTTTATTAGAAGTGACTATGCTTAAATGCTACCATGGCAACCTTTCCAGTTGCGCTTTTATTAGTAATTGTAATTACATTTTATTCCCAAGTTGCCTTGGCCAGGAGACAGCGAAGAGACCTTTCGGTCTTCGAGTGAAGCTGCCACCTGTCTACCACACATGGCGGAGGCTTTCATACTGTCCCTTTAACTGCAGAAAATCAAGCAGGGAGGCTTGTGAATACCAATTTTTATAGACTTTGGTTTGACCTGACCGGGAATCGAACCCTAGCCTACCGTTTCAGTAGCAGACGCTCTATCCACTCGACCACTGATTGGTGGCAGTAGATGGACATCTGCGCATAAGCTCTACTGCTGTCCGGCACGAAAATAATGGTGTTCGTTTTCCGCATTCTGCTTTTCCGTCTAGTGTAAACCCTACAATATATGTTCTTCAGATGATAGTTTTAACTAACATAACAGCTGTTGGATTTTTTTTTTTTAGTCTTTCGTAGCAAATTTCTGTGACATGCCTGTGTACTTGATAAAGTACAATTAATCAAGAATCAGCTTCATCTGACATTGACATTTTTCTGTCTTTTTGACTGAGTTTATGTCGAAAAGTTGTTTGCACAAAACAAGAACCATATCGTCGCATCAAAACCAAACTGTGTTATGTCCATTTTTGCCAATTTTTTTTTCAATTTTTTTGTTGCATGGACATAGGTCTTTATTTCAGCTAATTTCGGTAAGACTGGTGTTACTAGTTTCAGAGATAGGGTATGATTTAAGCCCATCAGGTACATTTGTTTTTAAAACAATACTGGACTATGTTTGCCTTTGCACATAACTTTCTTGCTAATAGATATACTGTTAAGGTGTATGTCCAATATTTGATATAGACTGTATTGTGAGGTTGCATGACTACAGAGTTATGTCCATACACAGTATCCTTAATCCATCGAGCAACTCCTCTTTTAAAGTTCTCTCTCTTCTTCACCCACTTTTCCATGAGGGTTGTGGGGGCAGCAGCTTATGATTATGCTGCTGCCACACCTCACGGTCCTCCACCACCTCCTTCACTTCACTCGAACGCAGTCCCTAAGCAATTCGATGCCAAGTTCTCCACATAATCCTGCCATCTTGTTCTGGGTCGTCCTACAGTCCTCTTCTTTCTCATTCTTCATGCAAGGACTGATTGGGAAGCCTTTCCTGAAGCATTCTGCTTACACATGTTGTTTCAGATTGACAACATTTGCAAAATTGCATATTTCTTTTTTTTGTCTACAGTACAAGCCTGAAGTTATGAAGACAGATAGTTTTGGTAATGTGCTTTTTGGACACTCGGTTTTAAGGTAGATGTTTGTAAAGTAGCATAGGTAGACGTAGAGAAGAAATGAGTAGAATTATGATAGATTCATTTGCGTCCACTAAAGCTTGGCAATTTGATGAAAAAAGTGTAGAAGAAAATCAAAGATGGTCGCATTCTTTATTTGGAAATAAATAAGGAGATGCTCGTGTATATGGTGAAATAAAAGGAAGATTAGGAGAGAAATGGATTGTACTGTGGAGTATAGGCAATAATATAACAACTATTAGTAGTGAAAGATAATGCCTGGAGAACGAAATACCACATCAACAGAAACTATTTTTTGACAGTTTAGAAAACGAAAAAATTCTAGATGGTGAAGATGATCCTGATTATGATGCAGCAGATGAAGTGGAGCAAGAGTCTACCTCAGTAAAAGAAAGTGAAGGACTGACTGCAAAAGTAGACATTTATGATCATCATGCTGTAGAGAATGCAAGCTCAAGTTCTGCAGAGAAAGCAGCACAAAGCTCTAATACCGGTGCTCCAGAGAATATACTGCAAGACTCAAATTCTGAAGCAACAAGTAAAGAACTAACTGATGGCGAAAAAGTCAGTCTATGTTTGCCTAACAATGAGCCAATTTTTAAAGCAAATTACTGTAAAAATGGACACACTGTTCATGGGCACGCTACAGCAAAAATCAAGCTCGATGTTTTATTACTAAAATGCTGAAAAATTGCTCAAAATGGCAAAACTTCAACAGTGATCTTCACAGCAGAGCAGCAATTTTTGTTAATGTTGCACATACCTCAAAGCAGCAGCACACATCACCTTCCACTCTTCAGCTAGGTACTGAGGCAAAAAAAACAAAACTTCTGCCTGATCAAAAAAGAAAAAGAAACCCTTCAAAGTGGGAAAAGAGCAAAAAAGTTGCAGCTAAATCAAGGTTTGCGAAAGTATGGATTTTCAGTTGATACTGACATTATTCCTCCATTGCAAAATGTGAAACCACGTTGTGAGAATTGCAGAAAATATTGCCAAGTAAAATTTGCAGAACAAGAAAGATTGGATTTGAATGAAAACTTTCGGAAATTGGAAAATATAACTGCTAAACGGCTATTCATTACTAAATTTGTGACGCTGATGCCAAAACAGGGAAACAGAAAATGCGATTCAACAAAAACAGGAAAAAGAAGAGAAAAGGATAAGGTTTGTCGCTACAAGTTTCTTCACCCAAACAGTGGGAAATTAATTGATGTGTGCCAAACCTTTTTTTTTTTACACAGTTTGAATATCAGTAAGAAGATGACAAGTACATCACTTTTAAAGGTTACAGTAACTGGGTCAATGATTGAAGATCTGAGAAGAAAGAATGGACGACATATGCCATTGAAGAAGAAAGAGAACGCCCCCTGATCGAGCACATACAGCAGTTTTTGACTGTTGAATCGCACTATGTGTGAAGAACTGTTAACTATCAGTACCTACTAGAAAAACTTGCAATAAAAGAAATGCATCGCATGTACAAGGAGTGGTGCACTGAGAAAGGTATTGAAACACAAGAGAACTATGATTTTTATCACAGAACTTTTCAAACTGGCTTTAATTTGAAGATGCACAAACCAAAAAAATGATGTATGTAATTTTTGCACTGGCTATGAAAGCACATCTTCAGAAACAAGAAGTGACAAACAAGCTTTGATATATAAGCAACATCAAGCAGAAAAAAAGAGTGCTAGAGAATTTAGAGCACAATTAAAAGAAGTTGGCGAAAAAGAGGAAGGTGTTGCAGTGGCAGGTTTTGATTTTCAAAAACTGTTGTTATGCCTCTATGGCCAAACTTTATTTGTTTACTCTTTGCAACGACTTCGAAATGACAATTTTGCCATTACGAACATACGAGGTCTGTTCAAAAAGTTTGTAGACTGTTTGAACTGCGCAGCTCTCATTTGTTCCAGGTGCATTTGCTTGGTGTCGCTAGGTTCACAGACATCAGCTGATTATGACGCCATTTTGTGATTGCAGATATCTTTATTTTAGTGCTGGTTATGTTCAGTTAAGTTAAGTGTGGTTTTTTAGTTCGTCAGATTTTAAGTTTTACAAAATTTTTTCAAAATGAATGACTTGAAAGAGCAACGATTTGCTGTGAAATTTTGTGTCAAGCTGGGAAAATCTACTACGAAAACGTTTGCCATGCTTAACACGGCTTACGGTGATGTTGCCATGAAGTGAGCGATATGTTTCAAGTGGCATAAACGTTTCAAGAATGGTGGGCTGTCTGTTGAAGATGATGAACGTTATGATGACCCACATCAACTGATGAGCGTTATGATGACCCACCTTCCACATCAACTGATGACCCACACATTGATGAAATCAACACTCTGGTGCGAGCAAATCAACGTCTGACTGTAAGAGAGCTTGCTGAAGAATGTGGGATCTTATTCGACCGACTGGCTCTCAATGGCCGCGCATGTACGGCCTTCCCAAAACACACAAAAAAGATGTGCCACTCCGACCCATTCTGTCTATGACCGGTTCAGCGCAACACCAGCTAGCCAAATATCTCTCTTCTCTTCTCGAACCTGTTCTCACTCTTTATTCAAGCAACTGCATACGGGACTCTTTCACCTTTGCTGACATCATTAAAACTTCAAATTTGGACCCTTCTTCCGTCTTTCTCTGCTCTTTCGACATTTCGAGTTTGTTTACTAATGTCCCTCTAGCGGAGACTATTCAAATCTGTGCTGACGCTCTCTACAGTTTGGAACACCCTCCTGCACCTTTTCCACGGCAAATCTTCGTCGAACTTATGGAGATGGCTACTTCTTCTGTTGAGTTTAGCTTTAATGACATCATGCATCGCCAAATCGACGGAGTCGCCATGGGATCACCTCTTGGACCAGCCCTTGCCAATATTTTTGTTGGCCACTACGAATCTAAACTTTTTCAGACCACTTCAAAACCGGAGATGTATTACCGCTATATGGATGACACCTTTGTAGTATTCAGCAACGAAGATGAATGCGATCTTTTCTTAGACAGCCTCAACTCGCTTCACCTTCTCTCCGCTTTACTTTTGAAAAAGAATCCAACCTGGCTCTCCCATTTCTGGATGTTCTTGTTGAAAAATCCCCTTCCAAGTTCATTACTTCCATCTATTGGAAACCCACATTCATCGGTCAATATCTACGCTGGAATTCCTTCAGTCTTCGGAAACGCAAAACTAACCTAATCCTGACATTAACTCACTGGGCTCTTGCCATCTGTTCTGAAAGATTGCCATCAGAACTAGACAAAATCAAGTTCATTCTACTGACTAATGGATACCCTGAGCACATGATCAAGTCGTTTATGGCTATGAAGATGAAGCAATTTCACGCTCTGCCCAAACTTGGACCCGAAAAATGCCTTGTCTATTTACGTCTCCCATGGCTCGGTTCTGTTTCTACCCGGTTTGAAAAGCAAGTTGAATCTGCTGTCAAACAGTGCTTTTCCGCTGTGGAACCACGTGTTGTTTACTCTACCAACAGCTTCTCCTCGCTACCAACAAGGAAGTACTGCCTGCTTTACAGAAAAGCAACGTGATTTAGCAATTCTCATGCCACTGTGACAGTCGGTATGTAGGCCGTACTTCCCAAAGGCTGCAGGGCAGAATCAAACAACATGTCCCCAAATCTATCCGTTCTTGCTTTTCTTCCCAAAAACGCTTACTTCCTGCTAGCCGGTGCAAATCTTTCACCCAGACTAATACCCAGTCTCTTGCTTCTGATTCAGCCATTGGACTTCATCTTTTACAAAATCCTACCTGCGCTCAACATTATGATGACAGCAGATTTTCTATTCTTGCCCAAGGCCGCCCGCTCACCTTTTCATCTATCTGCTCTTGAAGCCACTTTCATCAAAACTTCTAACCCGCCCTCTGCCGACAAAAAGAATTCGTATACAGCTTAAAGATTGTACACTAATGACGCTTTCTCATTGGTCCTTTTCCAGCCAATCACGGCTCGGCTTTTTCCTATAAATAGCCGCTCATTTTTCTATGCTCTCCATTCTGACGATTCTTCTTCACAAGTGTCAGACGAAAAGCTTCGAAGATATGAACATTTTAATCAAGGCAACTCTTTGAATGTATGGAAATGATTGGTTAATGTGGATAGTTCACGCTATGATCTGGATTTTGGGGGTAAGTATTACCGTTTATTACAGAGATTACCGTTTGCTGTGAGGGATTACCGAGAACAGAGATTACCGTTTGCTGTGAGGGTCTGGCTTACTTCTCTTCTAGCTATCTAACGCTCCCTTTGGTGTATCACGTTGGAGGATATTTAGTTGTGCAGAGAATGAATTATAGTTAACTTTTTGTGTTTTGGGTGGTGCGAAGTATAGGGAAGGTAATGGTCAGTGTAAGTTGGTTTCTTGTAAATTTGGGTTG